>JALPQD010000597.1:1082866-1107625 GCA_023101885.1 Typhlomys cinereus
GAGAGGAAACACCCAAAGTCAAGCAATTTAATGGGAGAAAGGAGATTTGTTGAGCTTACTTTCCAGAGGAGAATACAGTCCCTCATGGCAGAAAGACAAGGATGCTGCCGGAAGGAGCTGGAAAAGGATAATCTCATCCTAATAGAACTGAGAGTTGCACCTGCAAGCTCAAAGGCAGACTCACTCAAGCAGGCAACCAACTTCAGGGTCCACTCTGTGACTGCCTCAGCAAGCTCCATCTCCTAATGTGCCATGACCTTTCCAAACACGTGAGCCATGGGACACATTTCAAACCATATCACTCCCCTTGCCCCCACACTTAGGCCTATCTCCTTATGCAAACCACACTCAATCAAACCTAAAAGTCCCACACAGAGTATATCAGTATCCCAATAATACCAAAACTCAAAGCCTCTTGAAAATCAAAAGACAAGTCACTACTTCCAACATACAATGGACAGAATAAACTTTCACATTTCTAAAAGGGAAAATGGGGGCATATCCAGGAAGATTAGTCCACAACAAGATCAAAATCCAGCAGACAAACTCTAAATCCTCAGGTCCAAATGTAGGAATGAGCTTCCTGTTGAAATCATCTCAGTGCCAAAGGGCTTTGGTTCTACCCCTAACACGGCTGCCCATGAACACTCTCTTGGCGGCTGGTTCCCATAATGATTATTTTTCCTTGGCAGATGTCCACGTTGGCTCTGGCATGTAGCTCTCACTTCCCATGGCAAACCAGGCTTTCTCCACACCAACACACTGCCCTTCTTGGGCCTCTAACTGCAGGCTTCCTGCTATACATTGCCTGGCTTCTGCCATTTTCTGAAATCTTGGAGGCACATCCACATCCTTCCATTTGCATCTTTGATGCCTGTGAAAGTAGCAACCATTCTGCTTCAAACTTGGGTTGGAAACTGACCTCCTGTTCACAGCTGGTTCAGCTTCTCCATGCTAGGAAGAATTCTGTCTTTCTTGGGAGTTGCTTCAGAGGAGAAACAACTTTCCTTTAGAACTCTGCCTTTAGCTTATTCCTTCCAAAAGAATTTGCATTCTTAGGGTGGGAGCCTCTTCTATTATCCAATTGAGAGCAGACTTTGATTCATTAATGGAACTAATCTCTTTAACACAGCCAACATTTTGTCCTCTGCCTCTTCTTGGTTCAACTTTTTAATTTGCCATTGTGTTTTTCTTCTAGACTTCACAGTTTTTACTCTTTCTGCCCGGTTTATTGCTCTTTTTCATAACTCTGAACAAGAGCACTAAACAGTAACCATGCTACACTGTCAAGACTGTCTTGCCTTGAAAATTCTTCTGCCAACACTCAAATTTAACTTCAGGAAAGTGTCAGGATGAGGGCAAAAGTTACTAAGGCAACAGAACTGGACTTTCACTGCCTGTGTCTCTCACAGTTCTACTGTCTTCCAAGATCTTCCAAGGGCACACGAATGGCCCTTAGGCTCTGTCTCCAAATACAAAGACTTTCCTAGCACGAGTCAAAGTTCTCCATATTCTCCCAACAAACAGTTCCAAAGGCTGACAAGCCATTTCTACTCAGTAATAACTTTCTAGCTTCACAAACAACAACTTAATTTTGTATTGGATTCCCAGTTCACACAGCAACTCCTGACTTCTCTGGCCCCAGTTTCTCTCACACTCAGTACCAATATCTGTACCAGTAATTTTTCTCGTTGCTGTGAAAGAACATCCAAAATCAAGCAACTTAATGGGAGAAGGAGGTTGACTGAACTGCCGGTTCCAGAGGAGAGACACAGTCCTTCGTTGTGGAAAAGGTATGGCTGGCCCAGCAGAAACTGGAGAAGTCTAACCACATCATTCATACACATGAGAATTGCTGCTTCAAGCTCAAGAACGACTAACTCACTAACTCAAGCAGAGTGGGCCAACCCATTTCAGGCCCACATCCTGTGACTGCCTTCTTCCCGCAAGGCTCACCTCCTAAGGTGCCATGACCTTCCCAAACCATAAACCTGTGGGGACACATTTTTGAACCATGACAATAGTCATGCTGAATGGCCAAGAGTTCTACTGTAAACATAACTTAAAAATCTGCTGGGATGGTCTCTGAAGGTCTTCAAAGGCATTCCCAGGGCAGGGATTACTCTGAAAGGACACACTACTAACCTGGAGGAATTTACTCTACTCTCACAGAGATAAATTACACCCTTCCCCAATCCTCTTTTTGTGAAAGGATATGGAGATTAGTTCTCCATGTAGATAACCCCTACCTTGAGGTCTGTTACAAAATCAACTGGGTTGGACCCCGATATGAACGGCCAATGAGATGTAGGGATCAAAGCTCCATCAGGCTTGCAGACAGAAACGGAGCTAACCAAGAGGAAACGCACCACCTCCCCCCCCTCCTAACCCGAAATATCCCTGACCGCAGCCATCTTGGCTCTGTGCCCCATGGACAGCTGGAGTTCCTGTCCACCCCACTAATGGCCATATCTGGAGTCTGTGAGTTCTTCTGACTCCGCCCCGCATTCAATGTCTTGAGTTCTATTCTGTCTCTCCTCTAATAAACTCTGCCTTAGTCTCAAAAAACAATCTACAGTAGATAGATAGATAATAGTGATAGAATGCGCATTTTCCACATAAAACCTATCCTTTGTATCCGTGGGTTCAATGTTTATGATTCAGTCAACCCTGGATTGAAAATGTTTGGAATACCTGTGCTTATACGTATATTCAATGTTCTTTCTCATCTTATTCCTAAACAAGCAGCAGAGCAACAGCTTCAAAGCTTACATTTATCTCTTACTCGTACATGCCAACTGGGGAGATGGCTCAAGGGTTTAGCTCCACCTCTCATGCAGAAGGTCCTGAGTTTGGATCCCAGGTTGCACTAAAAAATACCAGGTGAAAATGGTGGCACCCGGAACTTCTGGTCCTGTATGACAAGGCCTGGGAAATCCCAGAACGAAGCAAAAAGGAGGTATACAGCCATCCAGGAGGATTCCCAAAGCCATATTCTTGATAGACTTTGTTAATAGCATGCTGCTAAATTTTAATGGGCTGGGAGATGGTTCGGGAATTAAAGGAATTAAAGCTTTTGGCTCGCAAGTAGGAGTACCTGAGTTTCAGATTCCCAGACCACATAAAATGCCTGGCAGAAATGGTAGTGGCCTGCACCTCTCCAAGACAGTTTAAGTAAAGATGCTGTGTCCGCCCCCAGAGCACCTAGACAGAACCCTAGAAATCCTGTGAAGCAGCTGGCACGTGTCCTGAACTTGAGGCATAGGATAACTAGAGCCACACACTAATTTTGCAACAGAATTATTTTCAAGACTCCTGACCTGAAAGCTCACTGGAGCTAAGCAGGGTTCTTGTCTGTGTGAAAATGGATTGCAGCAGAGCTGAGTCTTCACCAAGACAACGAGGTGGCCTACGCACTCAATTTCTGAAGTGGTGACCAATCGTCTGGAAGGGCAATGTGTGTTAAAAGAGAGAGAGAGAGAATTCATTCATCTTCAATAACGGTAACCATGTTTTTTCCAGCTCTGCGCATTACAGGAAAAGCCATTACTGTAATGGAGTCTTTATTATCTAAAAACCATTGATTTGAGAGATTTCGGCAGACATATCTGCAATCATTCATATTAAACTTATTAATTCCAATGGATCTGTGTAGATTCCATCAGATTTTCTCCACAGACAATGACAGCCTCTGAATAAGGAGCATGGGGCTTGGCTCCCCACAGAGACGCATGAATGAGTGGCCACTAGGAGATAAAGACAATGGAAAACTGCTGTGGGAACCCCTCCCCTCGCCCCCGACCCCACCGACTCCCTCCACCCATGTCAGTCTACGACATAACTCTCAAGCTATTTGTTTTCATCTTACAGAAACGTCGCCAGTCAGCTGTTTGCGGTGGTGGCTGGATGAAATCTCAGGTGAGACAAGCGGCTCCTCACACCTTCCCGTACTTCCGTGGTTAGTTGGCGGCAGCAGGCAGAAGCATCAACAGGCATCAGTTCATATGACAGATCCATTGAAATCTAGCGACCCTGAAGTTCGCGTGGAATCTTGGACCCTTGGCTCTGCAGGACCCCGACGTTCTGTGGTGGCCTTTGCTGTGCAGATCTGTGACTCTGGCTCTGGCTCCCGACCTCTTGGCTCTGCTTCTGTTTCTGCTCCTTTGGTTGTCAGTGATCACTGCCAGGGCCATTGGAGGTGACTGCACAGGGGACAAACATTTGGATGCTGAGATACCTGGAGGGCCCTTTAGGAACTGGACACTGTATAGACGAGATCAGTCAGCCCCCGGCATCCCTTCCACTGAGAGTGGAATCTTGGGGATGGGGGTCTTCCGGTGGGATCAGCAGGCAGCGCAAGGCAGATACTGTTGTTTGAGGGACGAATGAATAAATGAATGAATTCCATTTTTTGCAAGCATTGCCCCTTTTTGTGTACATGTGTACACTAGTGTGTGCGTGTGTGTGCCACACGCACATGTGTGTACTTGCGTGCTTGCAAGAGAGGCGTGATTGAGGTGGTGCTGCTGTGAGCCAGGCCAGGGTGACATCAGGAATCCCCTGTGATTGCTTGTCCTCCTTATTGCTTTGCTCTGGGGTCTCCTAGGTTCTGCCTTTCAGACCAAAGATGCCACTGCCTCAATTTCCACCTGGAATTTTTTTATGTGGGATCTAAACACAGGTCTTTTTTGTGTGCAAGGCAAAGGTTTTACCCTCTGAGCCATCTCCCCAGCCCACACATTGCCCTTGAAAGGGCATGGTCACCACTTCAGAAATAGTGTGTAGAGCTTTCTCGAAGGTGTCCCGGCCTCTCCAGCCCCCCTTCATCAGTCAAGCAGCAGTCTCAAGTGTCCTGCATTGTGAAACCATCCCCAGTATGGAGACTGGATGCCATCCCAGCAGGACTGCCCGGGAGCTGGTTGAGACATTCATTACCAGTCATTGGACTGTCTATGATGCTTTATGCAATGGGATGGGACCTCTTCAGCTGTCAAGAAATTGTGGAAACTTTTGTACTGGAAAGGGCCCAGGAACAGACAGTATCAGCAATCACCTCACTGAACAATAAAGTAAAACCCCCTGTCAGCCTTCTTGGAGGAGAAGTTCTGCCATCGGGTCACATTGGTGGCTTCACTGTTACTATAGGGACTGGAGAGAGTTTTGTGTAGTTCAGATTAAACGAAGCCATGCAGGTGTTCACAGGGGATGACATGATGTCACAGCGTCAAGGAGCCCTGCAGCTCATTCACGCCACTGTTAGGTGAGATGTGTTCTATGGAGAGACAGGAAGTGGTGTGAGGCTCAGGGCAATACCTGACTGCATTGGGTTCACGCGGCATATAGGAAGCATAATGTCAGATTCCTGCAGCAAGATACAATATCCAAGGATGCCCATCCCCTGGGCACTGGGCCCAGCTGCATATTGCAGCCCCCATGAGATCAGATTTGTTCCTCATCTGGCATCCGGTCACCAGGGGAGGGAGATGCTTGCTTTGATTGACAGGCCACCAGGTGCACACAAGTCCCACCCAATCAGGTTCTGCTACCTGAGCACAGACCCACTGCCCAAAATCTGCACTTACTCTAGTGTCAACCAGCCCCAGCTGCTGTTCTCTGTCGCCTTTCTTAATGACTCCAGCTCAACCTGCACTACTACAAGCATGGCAGGAAAGGCAAAGTCACTGAAGAAAATCATTATTTTACCTGATATCATACAATAAAGAAGGCAGTGCAGGAAGGATCTCCCAGTAGACTCACTGGGAGAACTTAAACAACCCATTTATATAGTTCTACAAGGGGTGTTTGGAAAATCACAGCCAATTATTTGGCAAATTGCAGCCTTGCCTCCAATACCAGTCACAGTCATCTAGACTAGTGTTTTAGACCAATTGCACCCATAGGACACCCTCCCCAGGGGACCTGCTCCCCCTCTGGCCAAGGTAGAAATAATTCATCCAGGGTAGTGATTGCAAAATGCCCGGCACAGACTGTTCAAGCAGGGAGGAGGGGGCTGTGCTTTCAGGAGTTGGGGGTCAGTTGACACCTTTGGCATAGTTGCCTCTGGGCACCCGTTGAGTGTTCGCCGTGCCTAGAGCAGGCATGATGGTGGTCTGTCTGATTGTCAGACTCACAGTCCTTTTGCTTAAGGCAGCTCTCACAGCAAGAGAGAGAAGGATGGCCGCTATTTAAGGAGCCAAACTGACTCAACCCCATGTTTTTGCTCATTTACAGCAAAGTGAACATTTGAAAGAGTGCTTTGCAATTTAACATACAAAAGTCTTCATTTGTGCTTAACAGTGACTTTAACTTGAAAAATGCTGATGCCAGCTCAGAGCCCAGGGACAGTTTGGGTCCTTCTGGTCTGTCTCAAGAAGTTTAAGTCATTCTCCTTCCTTAGTTAAAGTTTAGAGACAGGGCAGCCCTGAGTAAGCCCTCTGGCTTCACTCACTCTCTTATAGTTACTGTATTAGCAATCACCTCACTGAACAATTAAGTAAAACCCCCCGTCAGTCTTCTTGGAGGAGCACTACTGACTTCATCCCCTTTCCACCTTCTCTGCTCATCCAGTGCATTTATCTGGTAAGTCCTACTGCACCCCACTTTGAGGAGCAGGTTCAAGTCATCTCCACATGGCGCCCCCTGATGAGCAAATGCTTTTTGCAAAACTTGCTGCCGCCGTGGTTGGGGCATAGTGCAGGACTGGCTCAATGTTGTCACTGACAAGGGTCAGCGCTGGGCAACCTGCAAAGTCGTAAGAAGAGCAGATGCAAGAAAACGACAGGGTGGGCAGAAGTCAGGGGTGTGAGGAGACGAGGGGAGAGCAGGCAGGCCGGGGCAGTGGAAGGGGAGTCACGTCAGCCAGGAGACAGGTACAAAGCAGTTCAGGGAGAGACATCAGTGGGGTCAAATGCAAGAGTGAGCGCGCGAGAGCCGGTCCATTGGGCAGCACAAGTCAACCAGAAGTGAAAGGAGGAGGAGCTTGGTTGGATTCTTTAGAATCAGACCGTGAGGGGAGGAACTTCAGGTGGAAGTTCAGATAGTCCTACGATGGTGTGGCAGCAAAAGGGAGTGCACAGGAAGGGCAGAACAGAGGGACTCCTAAATGCATATTAAAACAGAGAGAAGAGAGAGAGCGAGGAGAGAGAGGAGAGAGAGAGATGAGAAGAGAAGAGAAGAGAGAGAGAGAGAAGAGAAGAGAAGAGAAGAGCAAGAGAAGAGGAAGAGAAGAGAAGGAGAAAGAAAAGAGAGAGAAGAGAAGAGAAGAGAGAAGAGAAGAGAGAGAGAAGAGAAGAAAGAAGAAAGAGAGAGAAAAAGGAAAAAAGAGAGAAGAAGAGAGAAAAGAGAGCACTAGGGGGATGGCTCATTGGCTAAAGTGCTTGCTGCGTTAGCAAAAGGACCAGGGTCAAATCCCCAGATCCCATGCAAAGGCCAGTCGGGTGCAGGACCTGACCTGTAATTTCAGCTCTGAAGGTAGAATCAGGGTAGCAGTTAGATACATAGGTGTCAACTTGACAATCGAAAGCTAAGCTTGGGCACATTTACAGAGAATTGGTAGTCAAGGCAAGCCGTGTGCAATCCTGCAAGAGATTGTCTGACTGATGGGGAAGACCCAGCCCGCGGTGGGTGGACCATGCCCTGAGTAGATGGATAAGGCGGAGGTAGCTGGCTCGGTGAGTTGGCATTTCTAGCCTCCCTTGGCAGTTTTTTGTCTGGTGAGTGAGGTTTGCCCATCGCAGCCATCCTATGGTTATGGTGTGAGGGTATAGTGAGGCTTCTGGTGTGGGCGTGGCTCTCCTGCCAAGCTAAGAACTACAACCAGAACTTTCAGAAAGAATAAAGCCCCCTCGTTTCCTTGTACTCTTTGGTCATTAATTTTCGGTGACATATAGGTAACTTCAACAGTCAGGGGACCCCCAGAGCAAGCTGAGGGGCCAGACCACCCCTATCAGCCACTCAGCCTGAAAACAGGGAATGGAGGGGACGCCCAGTGCCACTCTTGTGCCTCTATACTCATGTGTTCTCACATGCATACACTTGCACACACACCTGCACCCACTCACATACAAGCCCGGCGCATGCACATGCATGTGCCCTATATGCCCATATATAAGCCATGCACATGCCCATGCATATGCCCTATATGCACATACATGTGAATATGAAAACAGGGAAAGAGGGGAGGGAAGGAGGGAGGGAGACCATAAATATGTAAAATTTACCTATTAGTCAGAAAAAAAGCTTAATTTAAAACTTTAAAATTACAAAATGAGAGTAGAAAGTTTAAAACATGCTGGCTACAATGCTGAACAAAACTAAACATCAAAAAAACGGAAAAATTTCTCAAAATTTCCCCCCAGGAATGAGAAAGAGAAGAAAAAATACCAAATTCATTTTCCAAAGGCCAGCATTACCCTGGTGAGAAATCTATATAAAAAAGAAGATTGTCACCAAGGAAGAGTTATAGACAAAGACCACAAAAGTTACAACCTGGTATGTCCAAGGACAGACTTGAATGTTCTCAGCAAACACTAGAAAATAGAATCCAGCTGCACATTGAAAGTCGAGTCACATGGAGCAGGTGGGCTCTGCCCCCAGCATGAAGGATGGTTCGGCATCTGAGCTCGTGGATCCGGGACAAGACAAGGACACTCACTGTTAGCACCTCCACATGACACAGAGCTGGAAGCCAGAGCAATCGGACAGGAGAAAGAAGACGTGGCCGGGTCAGAAAGGGAAAGTGCACTTGTCTCTGCTGAGAATGACACATTCTCACACACAGGTGACACATTCTCACACACAGATGACACATTCTCACACACAGGTGACACATTCTCACACACAGATGACATCACAGAGAAAAAGCAGGTCTTAGCTTAGACATGGGACCTGCGCGTTCGCATTAAGAAGGTGACTCCAAGGACGGACGAGAACTCAGCAGTAGAGATGCTGTTCCAGCTTGGAGACCCGGGGACAGGACAGAGAAGACAGCTGACCCCACACCCTGACCGCCAGAGATGCACCAGGAACATATGAGTGTGGTGTACACAGATTTATACATACACATAACACAACTCACACACACATACATGCTCACACATACACAACTCACACACACACATGCACATACACACAACTCACACATATACATGCATACACATACAACTCATATACACATACATGCTCACACACATACATGCTCACACACACATATACAACTCACATGCATATACATACAAATACAACTCACGCACACAAAAAAGTACACAACTCACATGAACATACCTATACATACACAACTCACATGCACATATACTCACACATATGCACTCACACATATAGTCACACACATACATGTATACCTCACATACACTCACATATACACACATACATAACTCACATACAAGTCATGTACACATATACACACATATACACTCTCACACACATATGCACTTACACAAACACATTCACACACTCCCATTCTCACACACACTCATAAAAACACACACATACTCATATATACATTCACACACATGCACATGCATATATTCACACTGTTGCAGTTCGCCAGTATGGCTGCTGATAAATGACCATCAAAAAGCTTAAGGGAACAAGGGGTTTATTTCCTTATGATTCCTGGTTACAATTCTCAGTCCAGCTTGACGGGAGAGCACGTACCAACACCAGGGCCACATAACAGCTGAGAGATGGACAATCCTTACTTGCCAGACCAGCATGCCTGGCTAAGTGAACAGAAGGATGCCAACTCTCTCAACCAGCTCTCTGTGATTTATCCAGGGCCTAATCCCACCCCACCATGGGCTGGGCCTTCCCCATCAGCTAGACAATCTCCTTCAGGTTCGCTCTGGGCTTGACTACTAATTCTCCACAAATGTGCCCAGAGCTCACACCCTCAACTGTCAAGTTGACATCTGTGCCTAACTAGGACACAGACTCACTCACATACATTCACTCACACATGCACACTCACAAACACACACTCACATACAAATACACTCACACACTTATACACACCACAATCGTGTACAAACCAAATAATAATAAAGTTTTTTAATTTTTTAAATAAAAAAGTAATACAACATCCTCAAAAATACCTAAGAATAAATTTATACAGAGAAACGAAGGGGCTACACTGGCATTAATAAAAATAAACAACATTTGCAAACAAATGGAATAGTAGTGAGTGTTCATTGCTTGGGAGACCTAGTGCTAGCCAAAATGTTCAACCTGCTCAAAGGAGTGACAGATTAAAGGAAATCCAGTAAAAAGCATTTTTCCACCGAAATAGAAATATAAAAAGAAAAAAACAATTCTAAAATTCACAGGACCAAAAAGACAAAGAGACCCTACATAGGAAACACAATCGCAAGCAAACAGAACAGAAATGGAGAAGTCCTGTTACATGACTCCAAAATATACTATAAAGTGATTACAGTCAAGACAGCATGATCCTTGCACAAAGCAAAAGACAAAAGTATCAATGGAATGAAACAGAAAGGTGGGAAATCTTTTCAGATTTTAGAAGCACCCAGAAGAAAGAATTGCCTGCTTGAGAAATGGCTTCAGAACAGTAAATGTCTGCACATACAGAGATGAGTCTGGCTCCTCGCCGCATCCCAATACGGATTAGGCATTCAAATATAAGACTTGCAACTGTGAAACTCCAGGAAGTGCATGTGGAGGAAGGGCTAGGCATGCGAGGACCTGAGTTTGACCCTCCGTGTCCACGAGAAAAGCCAATACTGGCAGCATGAGTCGGTGGTCCCAGGGCACGGGAAGCAGAGGGGGGACTCTGGGGTCACTGACCAACCAGCCTGGCCAAACCGATGCGCTCCATGTTCAGTGAAAGACACTGCTTCGAAAAGTAAGGCGGATGGGAAGAAAGAACCCCAGGTGCCGACCGCTGGCCTCCAAGTGCTCCTACGTACACGTGCACACATCCACACGCAGGCAGCACACACACATGACGTAGAGGGAAAGCGTCGAGCCCTGGTGTGGGCAGAATCCTGAAAGTGCAGAACATAAAAACAAATCAAAAATTCCCCAGACAGAGCTGGGGGGATGGCTCAGGGGTAACAGTCTGCACCTCACAAAGGAAGGACCTGAGCTTCAAGCCCCAAACCCCATATTAAAAAATGTCATTTGGATAGGATAGTGGCCTGTCATTCCGGATCCAGAACACAGAGCCTGGACCAGAGCACTAAGGAGTCAAACAATCCAGGATGTTTCCCTTGTCATCCTTGGGCCTCCATGGGCACACGCACACTCAAATGCCCTCTTGTATACACACTGCACACATGTGTAATGTAGACAACACCCATAAGCTCACACATACGGGAAAAAATTATAATTCTTTTGCAAGCAAAGAAGCGAGGAATGGAGTGAGGAGGTAACCCATGGAGTTAGGAGAACGTATCTGCAAATCATACAGTTGATAAAGAGCGGATAGAGTATGTAGGAATTCCAGCAACTCAATAGTAAGGAAGCATTAAATAAATAAAAACAGGCAAAGGACTGAAGAGACATGTCTAAAAAGGCCAACAGATGTTTGGAAAATGTTCACCCTCTTTGATCATCAGGGAAATGCCTTGAGATGATACAAGGAACTGTTAGAGTGGCTGTTACCAAAAGCTTGAGGACAAGAGAATATGGTGAGCACAGAGTGAAGAGAGAACCCGGCCTTCTGTGGGAGGAGCGGCGAATCAGCCCCTTCATGGTGGGCCAGGTGTCTTGACGGCCCCCATAGAGACCTGCAGCCACACTTGAGCACTGATGCAAGAATCCACACTCCAGGGTCTACACAGAGCACAGAATCTGAGATGCCCAAGGTCGTCATGTAAAACGACCCATTTTGCGTTTTTCATGTGAATAGCCCTAATGCACTGCCAATCACCTCTAGTCATTTGTAATGCCCAATCCACTGCATACACTACACCGCTAGTAATCATGCCGTATGCTTCAGAGAAGAGTAGCAGCAAAAAGTTTGCACGTGTTTTAGTTAGGTGAAAATGTCCTGGAAATTTTTGAGCTGCAGTTGACCAAATCTGTGGCACAGAACATGTGGGTAAGGACAGCCAGTTCTCTCTCTCTCTTTATATATACATATACGTGTGTGTATACATATGTGTGTACATTTATATATGTTATATATTATGTATACATATATGTATATAATATATATACATGCACACATATTTGCCATGCACACATAAATATATACATATTGCATGTATTAATGTTCATAAAAATTGCTAGACTTAAAAAAGAAAGTAAATGCACCTGTAATCCGAATTAGGATTTGAAGTCCACAGAATTCCCCATGCTAAGGCAGGAGATTAATTAGAACACAGGAGAATGTCCCCTTGAAGCCCTGTAACACGCGGTCCATTCTTAACCACGTGAGAGATTTTGCAGCCCGCAGACGGAGACATCACTCTTGGGAGAGTTAAATAGGAAGGACGCAGGTGGCGGGCACAGTATTCAACATCAGGCCCCAAGCTTTCTCAGCCTAGAGGACGCGGGTGAAATGAACACGCGCATAGCTAAGGACCGGAGGTACTGAGAAAATGGCCGCCCATCTCGGTCTGTGGTCGACTAACATGACTGAGTGAAGCCCAGTGTGTCAGACGGGCAGACAGCTGGTGGGGAACCCTGCTCACAGGGTGGATCAGTCCAGCCACAAAATCCTCAGGCCTGACGGGCTCTGACTCAAGCTGCCCGTCTCTCTAGCTGGCTTCTCTGCTGCCCACCTACCCCCGCCACAGATACCCAGGCTCCAGCAAACAGAATTCAGGAGCGCGGCTCCATCCAGGAGGAACCTCCCAGGGTGCACAGCGTGCAGATGAACCACGCTGGTTCTTCATGAAGATCTTCCTGCTTTCAATCGTGCACGCGAGACGCCACGCACCAATATGCCTGCTGATTCTCTGGGAAAGCGGAAGAGGAATATCAGTGAATTTATTTCTCTGCTGCTTTTTCCCCCCTAACTACACCTTACAAAATTGGGTCAAAGGAACAGAAGTGCAAGTAAATGCAGCAAATGCTTTCCGACCCGTGACTGCACAGAGAAACATCCAAAGTTCTGAGATGGCTGTCAGAAGATGGAAAGAGGACCAAGCACAACTCGATTTTGCCCTTTTAAAAAATATTTATTTGCACACTTCCTAAATACACCAATATCTATTTTTATCTGGGAAAACTACTATTAAATACACATGCTCTCTAGATAAAGGATTTATGGTCTTGTCTAGAAGATGTGCGAATTCTAGTAACAAATTGCTCTGCTGGTTTCTCTCCCTTTATTTTCTGTAGCCAATTAGACGTTCTGCCTCTCTCCGCTGTCCTGTGGACTGTGGGGGCAGGTATCTTCTCGTGCGGCAGGTGAAGTGGCTGTCCGACCCTCGGCTTCATGCCTGCTGCGAATCCTCCCTTCCCTTCCATGCTTTCCTGGCCGGGGAGCGTCCCGTTAATCCCGAGCCCTGCTTCCTCTCCTCCTGCCTTGCAGTTCAGCAGGGAGGAGAATTCCCTGCACACCAGGCCCTGGAGGTGACCTTGTGATCTAGGGGCCAGTAGTGGCTCACGGTCTTACCTCCCAGCCTGGAAGGTGACTCCCCAAAAGAAGTCTCTGGCTACCCTGGCAGAGAAGGGGCAGGTGCCACAAGGTGCAGCTCTGCTGAACTCTTGGGGACCAGGAACCAATGCAGCAGCTCCCAGAGTCCAGAAGGATGGATGCAGGACAGAAAGGTCTAGAGAGACCCAAGCAAAAGGTCGGCGCCCAGTGTGAGCCAGCGAGCTCAGAGGATGCTCCGCCCCTCCCTGCTGCTGTAAGAGCCACTCACTTTTCAGACCTGGGTGATAGGTTGAACATCGTCCCTTTGAAGCGTCACTGCATTCACCTAACAGAAAAATCAGGCGATAAACCTGAAACTCAGGCAAGTAGCTTTTCTTTCCATGTGCATATATGTGGAGGGTACACATGTGAATGTGTGTTTCTTATGTGCATGTGGGTGCGCATGTGTACTGGGGAAGGCGGGCACATGAACATGTGAGTGTGTGATACAGACCTTAAGGTGATGTCGGGAGTGACCCTCGTTCATGCTTCCATCTTGTTCTTTCGAGGCTGGGTTTCTAGCTAAGCACGGAGCTCACGCAGAGCCAGCCTGGCCAGCCAGGGGCTGGCAGTGCCGGCAGGTTGTCGTATTTGCTGTGATGTTTTGACCGTCTTTAGGTGGGATGTGGGAGATCCAGACCCTGGTCCTTCTGCCTGTGCAGCAAGAGCTTTATCTGCTGAGCCATCGCCCCAGCCAGAAGACGCCACCGTGGGTGTAAGTACCTCCCACAGCGTCAGGAGGCCACGCTTCCAATATGACCTGCTGCTGGCGGGAATGTGTCTTCCGCTGGGTGTCTTCATCCTGTGTGGCAGCCTCGTCTCTCTGGGTGAAGTTGCTTCTGTCCCAGGATGTGGAGGATGGGGTTTTTTGCTGGGTGTATCTGCCGTGCTCAGTGGGGGCTCCCTGAACATCACGCATGTTTCTCTTCCCAGTGTAACTTCTGGCCCCTCCCATTTCACAAAACCCTGCCTCTCCTTGCGTCCACTGGGACACACTAAGGTCACGTCCGCTAAGGATCTTCGGGTTTCGTCTGCCTGCGGTCAGCCAGACAGCCTCCCTCGTGGGCACACATTTCTGCAAGCGCAGGAACGCTAGCATTCCCAGGACTGAAGTTGTCTTTCTCGTCCTCTGTCTGCAGATGAGGTGCAGGGATCTACCCGGCGAATCCAGTTATTTTCCTCGGGACTCTGTGCAGACCCGCAAGCAAGCCTGTGACTCCATGGTGTCCCCAGGGTTCTAAGCGTCCTCTACGGGAAGACCGTCTTCCTGAGGGATCGTTCAGGAACATTCCTGAAACTGCTTTCTTCAGAGTGGAGGATGCTGATGGGGAGGTGGGTTTGCTGCGGCCGGGGGCTGGGTGCGCAGAGAAGGGAGATGTGCTGGACAGTCAGGGTCAAGGCGTGTCTGGGTCTCCTTTGCTTGGCCTCTCTCAGCTCCTCGGTGGACTCCATCTTGCAGGTCCTGACCCTCCACCCTCCCCTGTTCCCTCTGCTCCACTTCCCTCACTGTTCCTGTCCCCTCCCCTCTTCCAGGTCTCTCCTCCGCCCACACTGACCTCGCCCCTCTCCTGAGCTGTCCAGGCAGAGTCTGTAGTCTAGAATCTTCTCAGGCTCACATTCACAGGCTGCCTTGCCTGCAGGGACCTCCCCCTCCTCTCCTTCAAGCAGTTCCATCACTCTTGACCTACTATCTTGCCTGGCTTTGCTGGGGGCGTTGATCGATGCCTCCTGAATTAGTAACGAATTCTGTGGAGGAGGAGCTGGCAAAGGAGCCTGGATCACACACAATTCAAAGATCTCTTACGCCACCCCCACAAACCCTGTTGCCCCAAAGACAGCAGCGATGAATACAGCAGGAGATGTACACAGAGCCCCGGGAAGTGGGTCTTCTGGATGCTCTGGTATTCTGCCAGCATATTCTGGAAGATGGCGTTTTGGTATGGTAAAGAATCTGGCTGGTAGATTCTTGCCCAGAGTTCCTGGCTGGTCTTTCCTGCCCTAACCCATTTCCGAAGGCTGGGAGGGGCTGCAGACACACGTGGAGGCCCCTTTGTTCACGAACAGAATCCAGCAGTGAGGTAACGTCAACGAACACTGTTATGACTGCGGGATTTATGCTATGAAGGCTTCAAGACACAAAGTGGCAAACACCTCCAGATACGCTTCCATCCCACCAAATGCCAGCGCGGAAGAGCAAGGAACTGCTGAAGACTCCAGACAGGTCCCTCAGAAAGCCTGGCCCTGCAGCAGACTGCTCTGGGCAAGTCCCAAAGCCTCGGGGGCTGGGCTTCGGTTGAGTCACTTACACCGGAGAATGTGAGAGACGCTCAGCCCTTTCAACCAAGCGGAGCCGGAGGAGCAAAAGAACTCACCAAGTGTGAGAATGGCTGCTGCCGTGGGAGAGGACTTGGCAGGGTTGGGGTGCCGGGGGTGCTTTTGGCTTCTCTCTGACATCTTGAGCTCCTCAGCCTTTGACAGCAGAGTGATTTTTCTATGACATGCACACACGGGCCTATCTGTGTACAAACTCCATTTTTCATGTATGAATATCACCTGACTAGACCAGGGGCACGTCTTTCTCTGCCATGATGTGCCACTTAGTACATCTTGAAAATTTGCTACCATGACACAGCCACGACTTTCCAGTTGACATGGGATCTGCAACGCTCCAAGTCTGTAGCTGTGCAGATTTCCCACCTTGTCAAGGCACTATAAAGATTAGATATTAATCGGCCGCCATATACCTACAGGGCAGAGGAACTTCCAGTGCTTGACCTAGAAGCTGATGCCCTGAAAGGTATTTAATACAGAAGATCACAACTGGCCGAAATGCAGAGAATAGATGACTGTTGACAGCTCGGCCCTAAACCGGACATCCAAGTCCCCCCCAGCCATGGCTCAGGAAGCATCAAGGAAGAGTGGGTGTGAGGCTGTAATGACCAGAGGGCTGCGGGTGGCGCCACCAGGTGAAATCTGGATTGGCGGGATTGCAGCGTCCAGGAGCCCACTGAGCGTGTCTACTTGCACCACAGCGCAAGGTCTGGCATGTCAGTGTCACACCACGGGAGGGGGACATCTCAAGAGGCCGCACACCTCCCTCAGAGATTAGCAAAGGCCGATGCTGGATGGGGACAAGGGAGCCATTCTTCCCAGTGCTGTCCCTACTGGTATGTCATCCTTGCTCCGGCAAGCGCCCGGACACATGTCATTAATAACAACCAGCTGGGACTTAGTAAGCTGGACACAGAGAAGGACATGAGAGTGGATAAGAGGGAGTAGGGGATTGGGATTGGGTAATTAGGGGTGAAAATAACATAAAATCCTGTGTATTAAAAGCATATAATAAAAGTATAAAAAGATAATCTGGAACCAAAAGCATGAAGTTTTACATGACTCTCTAGGAGAGATGGCTCAGGGTTAAGACTCTGCCTCACAAGCAGAAGTTCCTGAGTTCAAATCCCAGGTCCCATGTAAAAATAACAGGCAGAAACAGTGGCAACCTGTACTTCTGGCCCTGGTGGGCGGAGCCTGGGAAATCCCAGAGCAAAGCAAAAAGGAGGTAGCAGCAATCCAAGATGATTCCCGAAGTCATCACTGGTCCTCCACAGGGACACATAGTGTCCTCTGAGACACACACACACACACACACACACACACACACACACACACGCACAATAATAAAGTTATTAAAAATGCTAGAGAGGTCTGTGTGTGGGAGAGGTGCACTGTCAGGGCAGGCATATATGTTTGTACATGTGTTTGTGCACACGTGTGTGCATGTGTGCATATGTGTGTATGTATGAGTCAGACATCAATATCAAATGTCTTTCCCAATCACCCTTTGCTGAAAGTGGCTTCCAATGAGCAGACCATGCCCGGTGTTGTCTCTTCTTCCAAACACTAGTGACACACGTCCCCTCGCGGTCAGCACCAGCCAGAAATCAGACCGCCGCAGAAACTTGCAGCAATCAGATGTCGCCTCACTTAACAGAATTCAACGGCTCTGCACCAGAAGACCTGGGAAATCATCTCTTCAGATACAATCGTGAGCCATGAGAGAGCATTTCAGTCAGCCCGACTCAGTGGTGACTCGTCCTGGGAGGAGCAAGGACCTCTCCTGTCTGAGAGAGGCACAGTCCAAGAAAGGACTTGGCCCCGAAGCACAGCGGCCCGGGATGCTGGGGGAGAGCGCTGGGCTCAGCAGGCGAGCGAGGACAGCCGGGTGGTCTGCAGAACAACATGCAATGGGCTCAGGAGAGCAAGAGCACATAGGATTAGCTAAAACAACGAAAGCCCCTCACAGCACGGTGTGTTTCCAGCGAAGTCATCTTAGCAAGATTTCTACCGAAGGTTTTCTACAAATCTGTCACCTTTAACTGTGTAGGGCCAGATATACAGCCAGATAACGCAAAATAAAAGCACTAGGACGCAGAGAAATTGAAAGATGGCCTGTCGCTATAGCAGGAGGCAGGAAGATGCCTCTGACTAGAGCGAGGTGGGATCCCAGCGCAGCTCTGCCCTGCGCCTCTCTGGCGAGCAGTCAGGGCTCGTGTGCACCGCACCGCACCAGCCATCTGTGTTCGCTCTTCTGCGAACTCTGTCATCCCAGTGGTCCACTCTTGAGTGCGCTGCCTTCCTGTTGCTTGAGTAAGTCTTTGTGCATGTGGACGGTCACGCTCTCTCAGGTGCACAGCGAGCACATGACCAGATACAAGACTATATGACCCGACTGAACCGCCTGGGGATTTGCACCATACGACACATCACACGACACAGATGCATGCACACTGACGTGACATGAAGGTTACCTGAACTTGTCACGAGATCTACTGGGTGTCCATCAGAGGGAGGGATGAGGAAAAGGTGTTTATCCAATAAAATTTTTATAAAATGAAGTTTTTTGCAATAAAGAAGGATGAAGCTATGTTACTTGGGAGAAAATAGACATGACTGGAGATCATCATATGAAGCAAATTCAGTAAGTCTCAGAAACACAAAAATTGCACGTTTCCTCTCATCTGCAGGTCCTGTGTTTCTTGTAGTTCCATCGAATCTCCTGTGCATGGACTAAATGGAAGTAGTAGTGAAACTTTTTTGAGGGTGGAGGGTGGGGAATGAGGTGTAAAAAAGGAAGGGGAGGGGCACAGACAGGGAGTGTGGTATAGGAGGGGAAGGTGCTCAGTATACAAATGTACCTACACAAATTATTTAAAAATTTAAAAAAACTAATTAATGAAAAGGAGAAGTGGAAGGACTTGTAGAAATAGATCTCTCCTCAAAGGAGGTGGATAGCCTTCCTAAGGATGACAAGAGGTTGACCTCTGACCTCCACACACACGCACATGCATGCATTCACATGCCTGAAACACTCATTGTACTCACATGCATGAAACAGTTCAAAATTATCATTAAGCTATGTTGCATTAAGCTTTAGATCATCAATTTGAAAAACATAGATACGAGTCCAGCACAGGGAAAGCTCCGTGGTCTGAGACCCCTCCACCTTGACCTTGGACTGTGCACTTGACTGAGATCCTTCCTTTTCTCGAGCATTCCCCCTCTTTTGTCTAATAAAAGCACCTGTCACCACTTGTGAATAATCAGTGAGAAGCTACAAATGCACTGCTTCTTTCCCTCTGAACCAGGACACCCTCTTCTAAGAGCAAAGATGGTCCTTTGCAGACCCGGGGAAGACCACCGACTGGAAAAGAAGAATTGACCCCTGCTTGCTTCTGGCATTCCAGATCTTACGCATGCCAATACTGTGGACTCCACCTGGAAGGAAAAATATTTAACTTTGTGGTCGTGAACAATCATTTTGTTTGGACGCCTCACTCAGTCTGTAGAATAAGGCAGTAAACCCTCAGAATCTCAGGAAGGCATGCACCCCTTGTTCCAGGTACCCCAGCACCAGCCAGGTGAGCCCTGTGCTTAGCACACAGGCGCAGTGTTCGCTGAGGTCAAAATTAGTTTGAAACCATGCAATGGGGCTGGAGAAATGGCTCAGGGGTTAAGACTCAGCCTCACAAGCAGAAGGTCCTCAGTTAGGATTCCAGATGTCACATAAAAAGGCCAGGCAGAAATGGCAGCATCCTGCACTTCTGACCCTGGCGGGCGGAGCCTGGGAGATCCCAGAGCAAAGCAAAAAGGAGGTAGAAGCAACCCAGGATGATTCCCGAAGTCAGCCTGGGTCCTCCACAGGGACACACAGTGCCCTCTGAGACACATACTCTTTCTGTCTCTGTCTCTCTGTCTTTTTCTCTCTCTCTCACACACACACATGCACTCATGAAATAAATAAATAAATAAAGTTTTAGGTTCATGTAATAACCGTTAGGCATTTGGCATTACCTAATACCACGTGACATCATTTTTAGCTAAATTTATCATCCGTATCCTGCTTTGACCCACGCCGTTGGCCATATATCATGTTTTCTGGGATCTCCCAAGCACGTTCTTCCCATAAATATCCCTAACGTTAGCCTAAATCTTGATTTATTTTGAATTATCCTTGGCACCCATGCCATCGGTTGGGATTCTAACACCCAGAGGCCAACCTCCCTCGAGGAGGCGGTTAGCAACACGGCCAACTGAGGGACACTCGATGATGTCATCCCTTCTCCCCCACCATTCCCACCCGCCACGAACCCATCAAAGGAGAACAAAGTCGCTCCGAACTGACTTCTATTAAAATTAATTTTTAATAACTGCTTGGTTTTATCACTACTTCCCCAAATGCTAATTAATTCTAACTCTAAACTATGTAATTATAATACTTCTGCTGAAACACAAATTATCCGGCGCCCTGGGGTGAAGGAGTTAGAATACATTTCATGTTCCCTTCAATGGAGAAGACGCACCGCGTCCTCCGCCATGGAAGTGTGGACTCTGGGCAGCCGCTGGCCCCCGCCCCCAAACCTCTGCAGACCCCCTTCCTCTCCGTTTACAGGAAGACCGACTGGAGTTGACAGTTGGCATCCAGTGGGTTCGATGCCCCCTCTCCGTGGGATGGGGAGGAACGGTGGCCTGCCAAGTTATTTTTGGCCCTGCTCGGCGGCACAGGGAGCTTTCAGCCTTCATTCTGTCCCTGGCCTTAAGTGGCAGCTCCTGTTTCTGCAGAATGTGAACTGACGTTGCCATGGAGATGGAACAAGCGCTCCCTGCTTCTGTCAGAATCCATCTCTCTCTGCAGCTAAGCAGGGGTCAGAAAGGAAAGAAGCCCCAGCGCCCAGAGGAAAATGCGGAGAAAGGGAGGGAGGGAGGGCTCCACCGCACCCCACAGCACCCCACACCCCATAGCCAGAAATGCTACCAGCCTTTCACAAGGACCCCTTGCCTCATGGCACCTCCGACTCCAACCCCTGTCTTGTTATTAGAAGCAGCAAACGTGTGCTCTCTTCCGTCCTCTGGAACCCACTCGGCCCCTTGCAGATTGTCACGTGACAGTTCTAGGGTTCCTACGCGCTTGGCTGTGGGAGACGCAGACTCCCCTCCGTGGTGTGGAATCTGTGCTTCTCCTTACACTCCGATCTGTGTTTCTGTGCTGTGTGCGTGTGCGCGTGCGCAGTGTGCATGTGTGCATGCATGTTCTGTACAAGCACACGAGTATGCGGACCTGCGTGCATGTGGACATGTGTACAGGTCCTCGGGAGTCGTCCATCTTTTTAGTCATTGTTGGTTTTGAGACCAGGTCTCTTCCTAACTTCCTCTCCAAGCAGATGGGTCTGGGCTCCCACAAGCCTCAGGCCTCCCCCAGCCCTGCTCCCAAGCCCTGGGATTCCATGCACACCCCCCACATCCAACATTCTTTTGGGTAGGTTCTGGGGTATCAGACTCAGGACCTCCGCTGCGGTCTCCTTGCCTCTGTCTGCCTCTTAATATGGCTCATCCATTCTACCGGCAGCTTGAAGAGTCACGGTAGGCGCCGTGATTGCCAGAAGAGCACATGTGGGGCTGAGAGACATCGGGGGGGGCTCCTTCCCGTGCCCTCCTTGGGATGAGCCTGGAGCTCACGGCTGCCCGAGACTTGGGTCTGGGAAGGAAGATGAGCACGCGGCGCTTCAGAAGCTCTCCTGGGCGGCTGCCCCAGCTTCCCTCTGCGAGAGCCCATATTGCCCGGGGCCTTGGTCTCGGGGCCCGTTTGTCCTACTCTGCAGGGTTCTGAGTGTGAGCTTTGGCTTGTGGTGCCGGGCTCTGGGCTGCAGGACTCTCTGCTTGCATGAGGTAAATGTGCCAGTGGGCAAGGGCATGCCTGCGCATTCTGAGCCCTTGCCAGGGACCCAAAGCCCGGGATGGGACATATATCTCCTGTCTGTCGTTTATCTTTCTATCATCTGCCTGTCTCTATCCATCATCTACTATCTATATCTATCTATCTATCTATCTATCTATCTATCATCATCTATTTATCATCTATTTATCATCATCATCTATTTGCCTATCATCTATTTATCTTCTATCATCTCTCTATGTAATATCTATCTATCTACTGTGACCTATATTTCATCTACTATCTAGCTATCTCTATCATCTATCTCTATATCACCTATCATTTATTTATCTATCTAATCTATCTATTATCTATCATCTACCTATCTATCATGTATCTCTGTTAACTATCATCTATCTCTTTATACATTTACATAGATGCCCACACACTAAAAAATGCCCAAGAAAGCCCCACACTTCAACCCATCTATAATCGCCATATTGTCTGGCCCCAAATATGAAGATGTTGGAGCCATGGAACCCTGATCTAGAATCGGCCCCCGCGGGAGGTGTGTGCTCCCACGGGAGGTGTGTGCTCCACGGGAGGTGTGTGCCCCACGGGAGGTGTGTGCTCCCACGGGAGGTGTGCTCCCACGGGAGGTGTGTGCTCCCATGGGAGGTGTGTGCTCCCACAGGTTTGCACAATACTAAACTAAGCAGAGAGAGAGTGAGAAAACTCTGGCTGAAGGGAGGCAGGGGGAGACAGGAAGCCCACCCAAAGACAGCGTCTGACAGCAAGCTGCCCTCCCGTGGAGAAGAACGGGCTGAAAAGCGCTGTCCATCTCTGCTGTCACGTAGCAACTTGAAGTGACAAGAAGCGATTGTTGCGAGGCGATTTGTTCCAGTTGATTAGAGCTCATTTGGCTCAGAAGGAAGTCAGCGTCTGTGTTCATGTGGTCAAGCACAAATCCTACAGAATGGATTTAATAAGGAGGCCACGCACTTTAATGCTTTCCTTAATTTGATTTCCCCTTCCAACAATATCCACTGGTAACTAACTCTGAGGCATGCCGCATGCGGCTTCAGGTCTTCTGTCTCAAAACGTGGGGTTTCGACTCGGGTCTGCGGCTCTGGCTGAAGCACGGTCTTTCCTCTTGGAAAGGACAGAGAGAGAGAGCAGACACCATCTTTCCCCTGCAGCTTTTCACACCAGATCCTGCTAACATGTGACCAAAACCATTTTAGACACACAGCCTCGGTAGTGTCCGAGGAGCCTGGGACACGGTTCCCTTCTCTCACTGCCTTTCCTTTGTCAAGGGCAAATGTGGGCTGTGCCCCCACCAGGCCTCTTGAGCCAGATGGTGCGCAGAACAGGGAATAGTCGGCTTCGCTGTGCTGCGCAGTGAAATGCTGTCCTCACAATGCAGAAGCACTTGAGGAACAAGAACTTGACGAGCAAGCCAGTTGCTTGACGTCAGGAGTCCACGTCCAAGTCTCTGCCAGACACTGAGGTCCAAGCTTCTGAAAGTGTTGTGTTCGTCCTCTGTGTGTGTTCCCTTACACGTATGTGGATGCATGAGTGTGTGTGTGTGCGCACGTGCATGCACACGCAAGCCTGTGGCGACCAGGGGATACTCCACCGTGTCAGTTATTTTTCTTTTCAGGCTATGTATGCACACGTGCATGCATGTGTGTGTGTATGTGTATGTGCACTGTGTGTGCGCATGCGTTTGCACACACCTGTGCATGTGTGCACTGTGTGTCGGTGGTGTGTGTAGAGAAGAGAGACTGTGGAGCTCCTTTTGGTTTGCTCTGTGGTTTCCCAGGCCCTACCAAGGCCATAAGTACAGTCCAATGCCATTTCTGCCCAGCATTTTCAGGTGGGATCTGGGATCTGAACTCAGACCCTCCACCGGGAGGCAGAGGACTTAATTCCTGAGCCACTTCCCCAGCCCCATGCGATGTCTTTTTGGCTACTGTCTACCTTGTCTTCTGAGACAGACTCTCTCACTGCCTGGAACTCACCAACAGGCTCGAGTGTCCGCTGCGTCCCGGGGGTCTGTCTGTCTCTGCGCTCCACACTGGATGGCAAGTGAGCGACCCCTGACGGCCTGAGATGGCTGTGGGGCCAAATCAGGTCCGCATGCTCATGTGGCCGGCGCTTTCCCCCCACGCGATCGCCTCAAGCCCTGTATCGGTCTGTTGGTTGGGGTTTGAGTTCCTGATGAGTCAGTGATGAGACAGCCAGTCCTGTCTTCCAGAGGGGACCCCCCTCCCCGGTCGTCTTGGAAGGGCCCTGCTTGTCCACGAGGCACTTTTCCCCCTTGGGCTCCGTGCTCCTGGCTTTCCTCCTGTGACGCTGTGACCGCACACATGGACGCTGACCTTCCCTCCTAGATGCTCTGGCAATGTGGCGGTGGCAGAATGGGGGCTGCTACTCTCCATGGCCGTCCGACGTGAGGCCCCGTAGGACCCGCCCACTATCAGATGGAGCCGTTACTCTGGATGTGGCTGGTAGATTCATGACCAAAGGCCTTAAGGGAACAAGAGCTTTTATTTCGGCTCACGATGTCTTCTAGCTACAGCGCCTTGCCCAGCTTGGAAGGAGAGCTCACACCCCACACCAAGGGCCGAGGGAACTGGCCAGGTCAAAATCCACAGGACTGCTGAGAGGGGGACAACTCTCACTGCCAGACCAGCATTGTCTGGCCAAGTGTACAGAAGGACGCCCAACTCCCTAACCTGCCCTCCGTCTTACTCACCTGCCTGGGGGACCAGGCCCACCCACCATGGGCTGGACTTCCCAACAACTAGACAATCTCCTGCAGGTTTGCTCAGACCCTAACTCAACCACTGATTCCTTACAGTGGCAGAGTCCTGGCCTAGCAGGCTCAAGGCTTTAAATTCAGTCCTTCATACAGCCA